>CM077185.1:21259350-21264350 GCA_039654105.1 Coreius guichenoti | reverse complement strand
TGTCTGGCGGTCTGTCTGTCTCATAGATAGATAGATATCTATAGATATACAGATAGACAGACAGACAGACAGTCTATCTATCTATCTATAGACTGTCTAGTCTGTCTGTCTCTCTCATATATAGATAGATGTGTATATATATGCAGACGGACAGACACAGTCAGTCTATCTATCTATCTATCTATCTATCTATCTATCTATCTATCCAATCTATAGACATGCAGACAGACAGACAGACAGACAGTCTGTCTGTCTGTCTGTCTATCTATAGACTGTCTATCTATCTATAAAACAGACAGCTGGATGGATAGATAGATAGATAGATAGACAGACAGACAGACAGACAGACAGACAGACAGACAGACAGACAGATAGATAGATAGATAGATAGATAGATAGATAGATAGATAGTGTCCTTCCAAGAGGAGGGGGTGGTGGCGAGCTTAGATAGCTTTTTAAATTTATTTTGTTTATGTTCAATATTATATTGTATTATATTATAAATCATAATTTTTTAGCATTTTTTAATGCAGATTATTATTTTTCAGACAGACAGATAGATAGATAGATAGATAGATATTATTTATTGTGTTTATTTTCTGTATTGTAATATATTGTCATAATTTATGCTGGTGGTCATGGATTGATTGATTGCTGAATATTGTTTTATGCTTTGTTTTTATATGTATTGTCATTTTGTTTAGCATTTTTAATTGCAGATTATTATTTTTCAGACAGATAGATAGATAGATAGATAGATAGATAGATAGATAGTGTCCTTCCAAGAGGAGGGGGTGGTGGTGGGCTTAGATAGATATCTTTTTTCATTTATTGTGTTTATGTTCAATATTATATTGTATTATATGATAAATTATCATTTTTAGCATTTTTATTTGCAGATTATTATTTTACAGACAGACATACGGATGGATGGATGGATGGACAGATAGTCATCCTTTCTGTCTGTCTGTCTGTATATCTATCTATTTATCTATCTATAGACTGTATAGACTGTCTGTCTATCTATCTATCTTTCTCTCTGTCTATCTATCTATCAGACAGACAGACAGACAGACAGATAGATAGATAGATAGATAGACAGACTGTATATCTGTCTGTCTGACGGTCTGTCTGTCTCATAGGTAGATAGATATCTATAGTTATACAGATAGACAGACAGAGACAGTAAGTCTATCTATCTATCTATCTATCTATCTATCTATCTATCTATCTATCTATCTATCTATCTATCTATCTATCTATCTATCCAGCTGTCTGTCTTATAGATCGATAGACAGACAGACAGATGGATGGATGGATGGATGGACAGACAGTCATCCTTTCTGTCTGTGTCTGTATATCTATCTATCTATCTATCTATAGACTGTATAGACTGTCTATCTATCTTTCTGTCTGTCTGTCTATCTATCTATGAGACAGACAGACAGATAGATAGATAGATAGATAGATAGATAGATAGATAGATAGATAGACAGACAGACTGTATATCTGTCTGTCTGGCGGTCTGTCTGTTTCATAGATAGATATCTATAGATATACAGATAGACAGACAGACAGTCTATCTATCTATCTATAGACTATCTGTCTATCTATCTATCTATCTATCTATCTAACCTATAGACATGCAGACAGACAGACAGAGACAGTCAGTCTATCTATCTATCTATAGACTGGCTAGTCTGTCTGGCTGTCTCATACATACATAGATAGATATAGATAGATATACAGACAGATACACAGTCAGTCAGTCTATCTATCTATTTATAGACTATCTATCTATCTATAGACTGTCTAGACTGTCTGTCTGTCTATCTATCTATCTATCTATCTATCTATCTATCTATCTATCTATCTATTATCTATCTATCTATCTATCTATAAGACAGACAGATAAATAGATAGATAGACAGACAGATAGACAGACAGACAGACAGACTGTATATCTGTTTGTCTGGCGGTCTGTCTGTCTTATATATAGATAGATGTATAGACATGCAGACGGACAGACAGAGACAGTCAGTCTATCTATCTATCTATCTATCTATAAGACAGACAGCTGGATAGATAGATAGATAGATAGATAGATAGATAGATAGATAGATAGATAGATAGATAGATAGATAGATAGATATAGATAGATATGCAGACAGAGACAGTCAGTCTATCTATCTATCTATCTATAGACTTTCTAGACTGTCTATCTATCTATCTATCTATCTATCGATGGATGGATGGATGGATGGATGGATGGATAGATAGATAGACAGACAGATAAATAGATAGATAGATAGATAGATATTTATTGTGTTTATGTTCTGTATTGTAATATATTATCATAATTTATGCTGGTGGGCATGGATTGATTGATTGCTGAATATTATATTCTTTGTTTTTGTATGTATTGTTATTTTGTTTAGCATTTTTAATTGCAGATTATTATTTTTCAGACAGACAGACATATGCTAGATAGATAGATAGATAGATAGATAGATAGATAGATAGATAGATATGCAGACGGACAGACAGAGACAGTCAGTCTATCTATCTATCTATAAACTGTCTAGTCTGTCTGTCTGTCTCATATATATATATATATATATATATATATATATATATATATATAGATAGATAGATAGATAGATATGCAGACAGACAGACAGAGACAGTCAGTCTATCTATCTATCTATCTATCTATCTATCTATCTATCGATGGATGGATGGATAGATAGATAGCTACATAGATAGACAGACAGACAGACAGACAGACAGACAGACAGACAGACAGATAGATAGATAGATATTATTTCTTGTGTTTATTTTCTGTATTGTAATATATTATCATAATTTATGCTGGTGGTCATGGATTGATTGATTGTTGAATATTATATTCTTTGTTTTTGTATGTATTGTCATTTTGTTTAGCATTTTTAATTGCAGATTATTATTTTTCAGACAGACAGACAGACAGACAGATAGATAGATAGATAGATGGATGGACAGACAGTCATCCTTTCTGTCTGTCTGTCTGTATATCTATCTATCTATCTATCTATAGACTGTATAGACTCTGTCTATCTATCTTTCTGTCTGTCTGTCTATCTATCTATGAGACAGACAGACAGATAGATAGATAGATAGATAGATAGATAGACAGACTGTATATCTGTCTGTCTGGAGGTCTGTCTGTCTCATATATAGATAGATGTATAGACATGCAGACAGACAGACAGAGACAGTCAGTCTATCTATCTATCTATCTATCTATCTATAAGACAGACAGCTGGATAGATAGATAGATAGATAGATAGTGTCCTTCCAAAAGGAGGGGGTGGTGGCGGGCTTAGATAGCTTTTTAAATTTATTTTGTTTATGTTCAATATTATATTGTATTATATTATAAATTATAATTTTTTAGCATTTTTAATTGCAGATTATTATTTTTCAGACAGACAGACAGACAGACAGACAGATAGACAGATAGATAGATAGATATTATTTATTGTGTTTATGTTCTGTATTGTAATATATTTATGCCGGTGGTCATGGATTGATTGATTGCTGAATATTGTTATATGCTTTGTTTTTATATGTATTGTCATTTTGTTTAGCATTTTTAATTGCAGATTATTATTTTTCAGATAGATAGATAGATAGAGTCCTTCCAAAAGGAGGGGGTCGTGGTGGGCTTAGATAGATAGCTTTTTTCATTTATTGTGTTTATTTTCAATTTTATATTGTATTATATGATAAATTATAATTTTTAGCATTTTTAATTGCAGATTATTATTTTTCAGAAAGACAGACAGACAGACAGACAGACAGATAGATGGATGGATGGATGGACAGACAGAAAGGATGAGGAAAGGATGTCTGTATATCTATCTATCTATCTATCTATCTATAGACTGTATAGACTGTCTGTCTATCTATCTTGCTGTCTGTCTATCTATCTATGAGACAGATAGATAGACAGATAGATAGATAGACAGACTGTATATCTGTCTGTCTGGCGGTCTGTCTCATATATAGATAGATGTATAGATATGCAGACGGACAGACAGAGACAGTCAGTCTATCTATCTATCTATAGACTGTCTGTCTATCTATCTATCTATCTATAGATAGATAGATAGATAGATAGTCTAGACAGTCTATAGATAGATAGATAGATAGATATAGACATGCAGACAGATAGACAGACAATCAGTCAGTCAGTCTATCTATCTATCTATCTATAGACTGTCTAGACTATCTAGATAGATAGACTGACTGACTGATTGTCTGTCTACCTGTCTGCATGTCTATATCTATCTATCTATCTATCTATCTATCTATCTATCTATCTATCTATAGACATGCAGACAGACAGACAGAGACAGTCAGTCTATCTATCTATAGACTGGCTAGTCTGTCTGTCTGTCTCATAGATAGATAGATATCTATAGATATACAGACAGATAGACAGACAATCAGTCAGTCAGTCTATCTATCTATCTCTAGACTGTCTATCTATCTATCTATCGATGGATAGATAGATAGACAGACAGACAGACAGACAGACAGACAGACAGACAGATAGATAGATAGATAGCTAGACAGACAGACAGACAGACAGACGGATAGATAGATAGATAGATAGATAGATAGATAGATAGATAGATAGATAGATAGATAGATAGACAGACTGTATGTCTGTCTGGCGGTCTGTCTGTCTCATATATAGATAGATATATAGATATGCAGACGGACAGACAGAGACAGTCAGTCTATCTATCTATCTATCTATCTATCTATCTATCTATCTATCTATCTATCTATCTATCTATCTATCTATCTATCTATCTATCTATCTATAAGACAGACAGCTGGATAGATAGATAGATAGATAGATAGATAGATAGATAGATAGATAGATAGATAGATAGATAGATAGTGTCCTTCCAAGAGGAGGGGGTGGTGGCGGGCTTAGATAGCTTTTT
>CM077185.1:21251850-21254350 GCA_039654105.1 Coreius guichenoti | reverse complement strand
AGATAGATAGATAGATAGTGTCCTTCCAAGAGGAGGGGGTGGTGGTGGGCTTAGATAGATATCTTTTTTCATTTATTGTGTTTATGTTCAATATTATATTGTATTATATGATAAATTATAATTTTTAGCATTTTTAATTGCAGATTATTATTTTACAGACAGACGGATGGATGGATGGATGGACAGACAGTCATCCTTTCTGTCTGTCTGTCTGTATATCTATCTATTTATCTATCTATAGACTGTGTAGTCTGTCTGTCTATCTATCTTTCTGTCTGTCTATCTATCTATGATACAGACAGACAGACAGACAGACAGACAGACAGATAGATAGATAGATAGATCGATATATAGATAGATAGACAGACTGTATATCTGTCTGTCTGGCGGTCTGTCTGTCTCATAGATAGATAGATTTCTATAGATATACAGATAGACAGACAGATAGTCAGTCAGTCAGTCTATCTATCTATCTATAGACTGCCTATCTATCTATAAGACAGACAGCTGGATGGACAGACAGACAGACAGACAGACAGACAGACAGACAGACAGACAGACAGACAGACAGACAGACAGACAGATAGATAGATAGATAGATAGATAGATAGATAGTGTCCTTCCAAGAGAAGGGGGTGGTGGTGGGCTTAGATAGATAGCTTTTTTCATTTATTGTGTTTGTTCAATATTATATTGTATTATATGATAAATTATAATTTTTAGCATTTTTAATTGCAGATTATTATTTTACAGACAGACAGACAGACAGACAGACAGACAGACAGACAGACAGACAGACAGACAGACGGATGGATGGATGGACAGACAGTCATCCTTTCTGTCTGTCTGTCTTTATATTTATCTATCTATCTATATATCTATCTATCTATAGACTGTATAGACTGTCTGTCTATCTATCTTTCTGTCTGTCTGTCTATCTATCTATGAGACAGACAGACAGACAGACAGATAGATAGATAGATAGACAGACTATATATCTGTCTGTCTGACGGTCTGTCTGTCTCATAGGTACATAGATATCTATAGTTATACAGATAGACACAGTAAGTCTATCTATCTATCCAGCTGTCTGTCTTATAGATCGATAGACAGACAGTCAGACAGATAGATGGATGGATGGATGGATGGATGGACAGACAGTCATCCTTTCTGTCTGTCTGTCTGTCTGTATATTTATCTATCTATCTATCTATCTATAGACTGTATAGACTGTCTGTCTATCTATCTTTCTGTCTGTCTATCGATCTATAAGACAGACAGCTGGATAGATAGATAGATAGACAGACAGATAGACAGATAGATAGACAGATAGATAGACAGACTGTATATCTGTTTGTCTGGCGGTCTGTCTGTCTCATAGATAGACAGTCTATGTATCTATCTATAGACTGTCTATCTATCTATCCAGCTGTCTGTCTTATAGATCGATAGGCAGACAGATAGATGGATGGATGGATGGACAGACAGTCATCCTTTCTGTCTGTGTCTGTTTATCTATCTATCTATCTATCTATCTATCTATCTATCTATCTATAGACTGTATAGACTGTCTGTCTATCTATCTTTCTGTCTGTCTATCTATCTTTCTGTCTGTCTATCTATCTTTCTGTCTGTCTATCTATCTTTCTGTCTGTCTATCTATCTATGAGACAAACAGACAGACAGACAGACAGACAGATAGATAGACAGACTGTATATCTGTCTGTCTGGCGGTCTGTCTGTCTCATAGATATATAGATATCTATCGAAAGATAGATAGACAGACAGTCTATAGATATACAGACAGACAGAAAGGATGACTGTCTGTCCATCCATCCATCCATCCATCTATCTATCTGTCTGTCTGTCTGTCTGTCTGTCTGTCTGTCTATCGATCTATAAGACAGACAGCTGGATAGATAGATAGATAGATAGATAGATAGATAGACTGACTTACTGTCTCTGTCTGTCTATCTGTATAACTATAGATATCTATCTACCTATGAGACAGACAGACCGTCAGACAGACAGATATATAGTCTATCTATCTATCTATCTATCTATCTGTCTGAAAAATAATAATCTGCAATTAAAATGCTAAACAAAATGACAATACATATAAAAACAAAGCATATAACAATATTCAGCAATCAATCAATCCATGACCACCGGCATAAATTATGACAATATATTACAATACAGAAAATAAACACAAAAAAATAATATCTATCTATCTATCTATCTATCTATCTATCTATCTATCTATCTATCTATCTATCTATCTATCTATCTATCTATCTATCTATCTATCTATCTATCTATCTATCTATCTATCTATCTATTTATCTGTCTGTCTGTCTCTCTCTGTCTGAAAAATAATAATCTGCAATTAAAAATGCAAAAAATTATAATTTATAATATAATACAATATAATATTGAACATAAACAAAATAAATTTAAAAAGCTATCTAAGCCTGCCACCACGCCCTCCTCTTGGAAG